>OZ023211.1:3963999-3986499 GCA_963995525.1 Escarpia spicata
ATTACGACTGACTCTCTATAGATGGTCTCCTGGTGTGAGGATCCTCCGCTTAGAAGGGACAACTTTAAAATATCCTTTCTGAAAACATGTTTTGCATACCCATTGGGTATAACAATAGATCAGATATAAGAACAAGTCTGACCAGGTCCCCCTACATGTGTTCATTATAATACGAGTTCACTGCGTTTGGTGTAAGTCGCTTGACAAAAAATAGAAATCAACCAGTTAGGTCTGGATAATTAACGTCATTTAGATCTATTCACAATATGTCCTTTGGTGGCGTTAGATCACAACGGAATGCAGGCGAAACCCGTCATGCCCAGTCCAGTACCCATTACGTGCATCTGTTACAGTTCACATATTTTTCTTCTTTGATTAACTGAAATACAAGAATTGCAAAAACAGTCTATAGGTTGTTATGTCGCGTGTACAACCATTAAATCTACGGCTTCGTCGTCCGTGTAATGGGCATGTTCCACTCAGGTGCCTAGGCGGACAGACGGACAGACGGACAGACCGACATATGTATATTCAGTCAGAGAGACAGACCTATTACTGTACACTTTATGCCTATTGGCCTACATAAATAACTGCAATAAGAATGACACCGAGTGGTATGCGCTGAAAAAACTAGAGTTTACGTAACATTGCCGGAAAGAACGTATCGGGATGCGCGGAATCTCAGCATGTTTTATTGGAGATAGAGCGAACCTGTCACTGCGAGATATAAACGAAAGGACTGGAACGCGACATGTATCCAAAGCACGATCATATGTTCCTGTTGGTTCATGTTAACGCTGACAATGGTGATTTAGGTCACGGTGCAATATGCGGGCTGCGCATATGGCTATGCAATACCACTCTGTCGTGTCAATGTAATTAAGTAATGCGATATGTATTCATAACGTAGTAGGCCCCTAATTCAATTTTATTCAGTGCAACTGTCGCCGTTCACGTTTATGTTGATCTTTACTTGTCAACGCTGTCTCGCAGTTCCAGTTAAACGGTACTCCTAATATCGGTTGATGCTACATGTATTCCTAGTCAAAGCATTTTTGGAACCCACAACCTCGCACTGTTTCCGGCTAAATCTGCTGAGCGCGTTCAGCGGATAAACATTGTCTATCGTGGATTTCAAAAAAATACTATCATTCGTGGAGCATCCACCGCTATAAAGTTTTTTTTATTCAACTTCGAGTCAGCGTCGAAACGTAAACATACAAAAAGGACCGGCAACTGTTGGACGGAATAAAACCGAATTAAATGTCAGACACCGACACTTGCGGTCGATCGTCCGCATCCGAGGAGTCTTGCATGGTGTACCCATCTGACAGTGAATATGGTGTATGCTTTGATCTCTGTTGATATCCAGACATCGTGAAGTTCATCGAGGCAAGATATCTTATGAACAAGACACATTAGAGCTAACCAATTTGGGTGTGGATTTGTAGCTATGCGATGTGAAGTCGAAGTTAGCTGATCGCCTTAACATACGATATAATAGGCATAGGCATCGTTAATTTTAGGCCTATAACCAGGCTAGATTTCTATATTAAGTACCTGGCTATAGACAGTGGCGGATATTTGTGTACGAATAATCCGCAGTAATTGCAGCATAGCTGAATGCTTCACAGAGAAGTTGAGATGGTTTTTAGTTTAATAGGTTTGCAGGGCGTGTGAAAGGCTCTGCGTAGTCCTAACGTTTGGATATCGTGCTATAAAAAAATATCACAGAACAGGAAACATGAGTTTTGACTAAACTAGATTTCCGTGTTGATACCTAACCATCCTTTATGATGCCACACTCAGTTGATCGACAGAAAGCACGATATCTTATGTTAAGAATCACTTGTACTTGTCAGGCTGCATTTACGTGTTGATGGGTGACCACACTTCGGGACGTCAAATTCAGGTAATCGATTCGAGGCACGGTATCAACAAGCAAGGGACACCAGTGTTAACCTGGTTAGATTTCGGTGCCGATATGTAACTATCACTCGTATAGTCAAATTCAGTTGATCGACTTGAAGAAAGCTATTTTATGGGCTAGACACATTAGTGCTAATGACGCTAGATGTAGGCATTGATATTTAACAAGATTTAACAAGATTGCCACCCAGAGAATTAACTCTAGGTGGCAGGTGGACAAGGAAGCCTTTGGCTTATCGAGAGTCCAACCCTTTTATCTATGTTTTCATCTATGTGTATCCCGCCCTTCTGAGGTATGTGTCGATTTTATTTTTAAACACATTCACGCTACTAGCACCCACACAATCAGCAGATAATCTGTTCCATTCATTTACAGTCCTTTGTGAAAATGAGAACTGTCTTATATCTAATCTACACTGCTCCTTTCCTAATGTAACTTCATGTCCCCTAGTCCTTCCATCTTTCTTAACTGAAAAAAAATATTTCTATCAATATTTTCATAACCATTTATTATTTTAAACACTTCTATCTGATCTCCTCTCAATCTCCTGGTCTCTAGTGTTGTTAAGTCACATTCTTTTAGGCGAATTTCATAACTAAGATCCCTCAGTTTTTGTATAATTTTAGTCGCTCTCCTCTGTATTCTTTCTAGCATATCTATGTCCTTCTTGCGATATGGCCTCCACGCTTGTATACAATATTCTAAATGGGGCCTCACTATTGTTTTTGTACAGCGGTAGTATTCGTTCTTTTTCCTTATACGCTATATTTCGCCTAATTAATCCAAGGATTTGATTTCCCTTTGAAGCTGCAATTCCGCACTGCTCTGAAACCTTCATATCAGCACTAATGGTTAACCCTAAGTCCTGTTCTTTTACAGTAGTGTAGTACTTAGTACAGTACCCCTCATTGTATAGTCTACCTCTTCGTTCCCATGTGCTGTGTGGAGGCATTTACATTTCCCAAAATTGAACAGCATTTGCCACTTTTCAGACCATTTGATCAACCTGTCAAGATCATCTTGTAAATGCTGTCAAGCTCCATCACTTTTAATCCTTCTAAACACTTTTGTATCATCCCCAAATGTCAACACCTTGCTTTTTATTTCATCATACAAATCGTTGATATATATATTAAGAATAATATAGGTCCCAGTACTGATCCCTGTGGTACCCCACTCAATACCGATTTCCAGTTTGAAGCCTCCCCATCAACTACTACACGTTGTCTTCTGTCAATCAGCCATTGTTCTATCCAGTTTATTATACCATTTCCTATGCCATGGGCCTTTAGTTTAAGCAGTAATCTTTGATGTGGTACTTTGTCGAATGCTTTTTGAAAATCTAAGTAGACGATATCTACTGGTGATCCCTCATCTACCCACTTAGTGATGTCTTCCATAAAACATAACATATTTGTTAAGCATGACCTCGCCTTTAAAAACCCGTGTTGAGATGGGTTTATCAAGTTATGTTTAACAAGAAAATCCACCATGTGATCTTTAATTAGTCTTTCTAATAATTTGCAAATCACTGATGTTAAACTCACTGGTCTATAGTTTTCTGACTTGGTTCTCGAACCTTTTTTAAATAACGGTATACTGGTTGCCTCTTTCCATTCTAAAGGAACCACTCCCTCTTCTAATAACAAATTGAAAACTGTTGCAAGCGGTATGCTAATTTGTTCTACAATTTCCAAGAGTAGTTTGGGCGGAATCCCATCCACTCCAGGTGATTCATTATCCTCCATAGCCCTAAATAGTCTGAATCTGCCCCCTTGAACTTAGCTTACTTAGCTTAGTCTGGTACTGGCAGTGAACTAATATATTCCCTGGTAAACACTGAACTAAAATAATCATTCATATGAGGTCCATTAAGAATCCCTCTGATATTATATTTCCAGCACTATCTTCTAGAGGACCGACCTTATCCTGCACTTTCTGTTTGCTTCGAACATACGCATACAAACTCTTGCTGTCATGTTTTATATTATTAGCTAATTGTTATTCATTCTCTTTGAATTTCTCATTTCAGCTGTAGCTTGGGTAAGGGCTTCTTTATAAAAGTTGTAGTTTTCATCATTTCCAATACATCTATATGACTTCCAAATCATTTGTTTATACTTAATTTTTCTAATGGCTTCTTTCGATAAGTGTTTCTTTTTGGACCGTTTCCCTTGTTTTTTGAAGGGTACAAATTTATCGACTGTGCACTTAATTTCACTCTTTAATATATTCCAGCATTCTGTTGCTGCCTTATTTTTCAGTGTGTTATTCCAATCTATCTTTGGTAAATATTTCCTCAATTCCTTATACCTTCCTTTGTGGACATTTTTCCTATATTACTTTTTACTATTCCTTTCTGATTTTACTTTGATGGTAAAATGTATCTGGTTGTTGTCAATACTCCCCAGTGGCTCATATATCTTGACATTGTCACCTAATTCATTCTGTGAGGACAAAACTATGTCTAACACATTCTCACTCCTGTTGCACATGTTGAGAAAGGAACGTATCTTGAACTAAAACTAAAAACTTGTGGTCCTCACTCCCCATACTCTGTAGAGATTTACATTGTATTTGCCCATGGTTAAAATCCCCCATAATAATACAGTCGCGTTTGCTTACTTTCCTTATAGCGTTTTGTATTTTTTCATTTTCTTCTATGCTTATGTTTGGACTTCGATAAACTAATTCAACTGTTAACGTTGAGTTTCCTGTAACTATGTTACACCAAACAGCTTATTCGCAATCTGCTTATCTTTCTAATTTTATTTCATAAGCTTGGATAGATTCTTTATATAAAATAACTCCACCTCCCTTTCTTCTTATTATATCTTTCCTAAACATTATATATCCTGTCAGTCCAAATTCGGCATCTGATATATCTGTGGTGGTCCAGGATTCGGTTATACCTATTATATGAGGGTGAATATCTTCTACCATAATGTTTAGTTCATTTCTGTTGTATACTATACTCCTAGTATTTAAACAAACACATTTATATCCAGCTTCAGAATAGTTTTCCAGACTGTGCTTTGCTGATTTATTTGTGCTGTCTTTATCTATGCCTTTAGTTTCAGGCTTCTCTGTTAGTCCCCCCGCGAATCTAGTTTAAATAAATACAACCTGTCCCACTGTCAACAGATCGCAGCAGGTTCTCTGAGAAAACTGCTGCCATTATCAACTAAGATGGAGGCCATCTCTCATGTACATATCTTCTGTCCCAACAAAGTATCCCCATAAATCTGTGAATCCCACCCCCTCTTCTTCACACGTCTACTCAACTAGTGCGTTGATCGCCATCCTCTTGCAGTTTCTATACGTTGCCCCCCCCCCCCCCTTCCTCCCATTACTGGCAAAATTCCTGACAGAATAATCTGTTCAACTCTTGTCTTCTTTAGCTTCCTCACTAACTGTCTGTACTTCTGTACTATCCCAGTTGTTCCCTCCCTGTCTGTATTATTTATTCATACATGTACTAGTATAGACCCTCCCTTGCCATGCCCCAATACCTTCTCTACCATTTCAGTCGCATGTTCTATCCTAGTCCCCGGTAGACAAACAACGACGTCCTTCCCCTCGCTTAGTGTCTTGTCCGTTTTTCTTATAATGGAGTCGCCCATAAACACCCTCTCTTTCCTCGTTGCCCCCTCAACCGCTGCCTCAGAGTAGCTCCTTCTCCGGTTTTCATCTGTCTGGTTGTTGTCTTTTCCCCTGCCGTCTTCTCTCCTGTCACATTCTCTTCCGATCCGCCCTTTCCTGTCGCTTTTTCTCTTGTCATCTTTCCTCCTGTCATCGTCCTTTTTATCGACTTCTCTTATATCACATTTGCTCTCACTTCCTTTCGTCCGTTCATCTTTCCTCCCATCTCATTTTCTTCTCTCGTCTCCCGTCCCATCTTCCCTCCCTCCTTCTCTACGGTTACTTTCTCCCTTGTCACCTTCACGCTTGTCACGTTTTCTTTTCTGTCGTCGATTTTCCCATTTCTTCCCCTCCAATCACCTTCCCTCCTCTCAATATCCTTTCCTCAGTCTTCTTGCTACTGCTATTCTCCTTCAGTCTTCCAGTATTCCCACTTCTCTCCCTGTCGTCTCTCTCCATTCCACCCGTCTCCTTCCTAATTCCCATCGCCATCCTCTTCACAATATCAGTCAACCTAACTATTTCCTTCTGCAGGCACTCCACCTTCCAACACCCCATGGCACTGAAAGTTGAATCCCTCCTTCGTGGTTTCTGCCCATGACTTCCCACAGCCGGACAAAGCAAAATGTACCCAGCTGTGGCAGTGACGCAAATCAGTGTCGCTTTGCCTTGACTTGCAAGGCGCCATATCACTACCAGAACTTAACTAACTTAGTCTTTATAAAGACTGTTTCCTGTGTACTACAGCACACTTTATGTTACAGATTTTAATTACACAGCTGACTATCTATCCTATCACGAACGCTAACATTACCGGTAGTGACCTAGTTTAAATACAATCAGTTACGTTATGTTAGGCTGCTTTATTTATTTAGGTTTCGCCATGCCATAGCGAATACGTAGGACTGTATCATATAAACAATCTGGAGTTCGCCCGACTATCGCCCTTGCTTAATTTTAACAACAATGCTACCTAATCAAAATATCTAGCAACTACTGGCTTACACAGATATTATCTTATGTAAGTAGTTTTATGGTTGTTACTTTATCTCCTATATATTCTACCACATAATCAGGTTTGTTAAATCTTGTTTACAACTTATCGAAGGCTAAGGTACCCTATTATCACTCACTATACTAAAGTGTTCTAAAATACTTTAACTAACTAACTTTAAGCACAACTGCTATTTTATATATGTTTACTGCAACTTTATGAATGATATTAAGGCAAGAATAATACTTATCAATCAGTAATTCCACTTGTTTATCAACCTTTCTGCACCACCAATTTCTACGATCTATCTCCGCCAAATATAGCCTCGCAGTGTAATACCTATGATACCTATTCCTCGAGAAGTCGAATTCCCGCGATATATTTGCGGCACGCCCCTTATGCGCAAGGTACATTAGCGATAACCAAGCCATACTCCCATGTCGATATGTGTTTATTTATTTGTTTCTCTGTTTGTTTGTCTGTCTGTCTGTCTGTCTGTCTGTCTGTCTGTCTGTCTGTCTGTCTGTCTGTCTGTCTGTCTGTCTGTCTGTCTGTCTGTCTGTCTGTCTGTCTGTCTGTCTGTCTGTCTGTCTGTCTGTCTGTTTGTTTGTGTACTTGCGTGGATGTATGTGTGTGTGTGTGTGTGTGTGTGTGTGTGCGTGCGTGCGTGCGTGCGTGCGTGCGTGCGTGCGTGCGTGCGTGCGTGCGTGCGTGCGTGTGTACATGTGTGCGTGCGTAAGTGTGCCAATATAGTAAATAGTTCGTGAAGTCGAATTCGGGTAGTAGACTAAGGCAAAATATAATATGTTTAGGAGCCTTTAGCGATAACCAGGCCAGTGCAGACATGTACCAAAATACTTCGTGAGGTCAGTTTCAGTTTATCAACTTTAGGTACTCTATTTACGGACAGGAAACATTAGTGTTATACTACGCTAGATGTTCGTGTTAGTGTGTATCCACAACTCGTGAAGTCGAATTCAGTTGATCGACTTGAAGCTCGGTATCTAAGAATTGGAAACATTAGCGTTAACGAGGGTCTGACCTGGCCTTATCTTTGCCGGCGCTGTCGTGGGAATGTTCTAAGATTACACTTCGCTGTTGTGGTATAATCAGGAATAATAGTGTAGATATGATATGACAACTGACGAATGTTGCTCGCTCCCGTCAAACAACCTGTAATCATTCTTGAAATAGGTTGTGTTTCGTGTGCATGGATGATGCCGTTGCTGCAAAGCACCTTGTCTCAGGTCACTATCGCGAGGATCGTGGATAATGTATGACAATGTTACCGTATGCCCTACTCCAATTGTTAACCGCAGAGTGTAACTCTGTAATTAATTATTAGCCTATCGCGACACAGTCTCTTTATCATATGATATCAACCTCCTGAATGCCCACTTCATCGGAACAGACAACGCGCTCTAGTGTTTTTCATCACGCCAACCATTGCCATTAAAGTAGGCGCATAACATGAAACTAGTTAATCGCGCGTCGACATGCGCAGCCGATATGAGAATAGCGCCACACGACGGTCTAAATTGTGGTTTGTTACGACGCATAATACATTGTTAAGATTAGAAATACATAATTATAATATGCTTAGCCGACACATTGACAGGGACTGTCTCTACACTGTTTATTGCCATAACTGCCATTCAATAGTTGATACACAAAACAATTGTTTGCATAGTTGTATTGTTTCATTGCGTATCTGGTGATGTGAGTAAGCGGTGGCAGAGAAGTTGTTGTGGGGAAGGTGCTCTGAAAAGAATAAAACATAATTTTGCCCTGGACTTGATTAGTGCTATACACATATTTACAGATACAAAGCAAATGAACACCTTTGAGCACATTAACTAAAACTACATCACTGCCTGTGGGAAATGGGTTTTGATAACAATAAACTACGGCAATTTACAAGAAAATGTAAGGTGCTTTCAAGATAGCAAAACCTAACTTTTTGCCGGGACTAGACGCGGTTTTTTATTCTACACAAAGAAAAAACTATAAGAACATTTTGGCCGACTTTGATGAAAATGACAAACAATACTCATTGTGGGTCAAATTTTGGGTTTTACAAGAATGTTGCAATGCCTTGGCATATTTTACAAGAAAATTAACTGCACGGACAGGTTTCGGGGTAGAAAAGCATAATTTTTGCTTGCGACTTGCTTAGGTTTTTCATTGTTCGTAGAGACAAATCATACTTGAACATTTTGGCCAACTTTTACTGAATTGCCGTTACTCCTCGTGGATTAAATATTGAAGATCGTCGCAATTTAGCTGAAATGTGCTATTTTGCATTTAAACATGTAATACAAACATATGTAATGTAAAATTCATGCAAGTTTCATGTTTGGATAATAAATAAATATTTTGTTATGACTTATTATTGCTTTTAGTACAATGTCAGATATTACACAAATGTTCACGAGACCCCCACTTATTTGCTTTGCTTGACGTTTGGGGTCAAGTGCATTTCAAATAACATTAAAGTGCCACTACTTTTATTTCATGTTATAGGCGCCCACCTTAACATGCATGTGCGGAGTTTTAAAGTTCAGTTCACACTGGCAGTGCGAAAGTTCACACGAGCAGCGACCATAATTGTGGTCATATCTTCTTGTGTTTGTATGCCATTTACATGCCTGGGGAAGTTCTTGCTGGCCAGTAACCCGAAGAAATCTAGAACAAAACAATAGGAAGTGCAGCTGTAAATTGCAGCGGAGAACGGTGGATATTCGCTTTGATGATGTTGCACCTCTTTGGATTATAAAATGTTCACAAAATACATCAGATAAGTCTGCTCACATTAATTAATTAAATGTACATTTGGTTGCCTAAACACGATTATTTTGCAATGATAATCATATCATCTTTACTGTGTTGTATATTATCTTAATACATCATAGTACAGTATTTAAATAGTAATTTATAAATAATGCATCAAGTTAGATAATACCTCCACTATGTTAGCGGTCTCCGTGTTGACTGGTGATATAACAACTGTGCTTCCGGTTATGTCTATGTCGGGGGTAGGAAGTGCAGCTGAGTTGTTTTTAACTCAATAAATATATGACAATTGCAGACGCAGCATACCTAATTATAATGGAGCTAATGATTTCCTCCTCAACGGTATGCATATCGGGCGATAAACGTTTAGGCAATAACTCAAAAAGTAAAAAAAATTATGTGTGCATCCAGCGACACATTTTAAGATACGATTATTATTTTTACGGTTTATGACATAAAAACTACTAAATACCGCTATTGCAATTTTAGGTACGGCCTGAAACAGAAACCCGCATAGATGCGCGCCAAGCTAAATTCTAGCGGTGCTACCTGCGGTGACGTCACCAACAACCGCAAGGTGTCGCAATTAACTGTGCAGGAAATGTACAGGAAAGTAACAGCAAAAGGGGCTTTATATAGGGTGACGGAGGGAGTTAACAAATTAGTTGAATATCAGGACAGTATTTTTAGAGTATATTTCATCCAGATTGGGAATACAAAATTCATTTCGTTAAGTCTTTAAACTACGACCCCGATGGGAAAAAAGTATCCTTTAGTTAAGGGTTGTTACCGGTGTTGGTGTTCGTACCGGACGTTAAACGAGTTAAAAGTTACGCGTGTTTTATATGATTGTTCCGAGCTGCATAAATGGTCCACCAATAAGCTGGAGACGTTTTGCGGAACTATACCGTGCACATTTACATCAAACGAAACGTCATGTTCGATTACTCCGCGATACCGCCTTGTCCGTATGTGTGTACATCTAGCGCCGATAGATGTAAATTGACAGCCCGTTTCATAGAGATGTAGGCTAAATTGCATTATTACACAAACAAATTATACATGTGCATTGTGCAATAAGAAGAAAACGATACACGTCTATAATTCTTAATTATTATTTACTGTCGCACTTCCATAATTGTAACACACCCAATTTATAATGGAAAGAGACTAAACAAACAGTGAACTACAAAGGGACATTGATGTATGATTACACCGAGAGAGACAAGTGCACTGTCAGGCTAGTGGCACGAATAAAAAATACATCTATAAACGTAATTTTGGGGTCGAATGACGCCGCACTAAGGTCCGCTTACACATTCCAACAAACAGGATCTATCTTAATTAGTCTCCTCTCATGAGTATCCGCGGAGATGTTTTCAAAGTAGTCACGCGAGTGACGGATGCTAATTAATATCGTCTGGTGTTTAACCGCACATGCCTCGCTTAAGTTTAACTTAATTGACGTCGCAACAAAATTTACGAAAGAAACAACGCCGCGGTTACACAGGCCTACTATTAGTGTCCGACTAAACCGTATCGCATTTCTCACATGCCTTCGTGAGATCCTGTGAGAGGGAGATATTGCGAAATCGGTTGTCGGAAGAAGGATGCTGATATACGTAGATAGGGTCGACAGAGAGATGATCTGAAGCGGACTTCTGTGGATGCACGATTAGATGCGGCTTTGAAGCTGGGAACGGTTCGTGTTATACGGAAATATATTACAGTCAGTAACAGTTTGCCATTTTGCAAAGCCTCGCTTGAATGTTGTGAACTTGCGAGATTACGGATAACTTACTTCCAGTTAAGGTTAAAATGACGTTGGTTAGACCCTACAGGTGTTCCTTCTTCTTCTTCTTCTTCTTCTCCTTCTTTTTCTTCTTCTTCTCCTTCTTTTTTTCTTCTTCTTCTCCTTCTCCTTCTTTTTCTTCTTCTTCTTCTTCTTCTCCTTCTTTTTCTTCTTCTTCTCCTTCGCCTTCTTCTTCTTCTCATTCGCCTTCTTTTTTTCTTCTTCTTCTCCTTCTTTTTCTTCTTCTTCTCCTTCTTCTTCTCCTTCTTTTTCTTCTTCTTCTTCTTCTCCTTCTTCTTTTCCTTCTTCTTCTCCTTCTTCTTCTTCTTCTTTTTCTTCTTCTTCTTCTTCTGCTTCTTCGTCTTCCTCTTAACAATATAATATTTCTCCAAACTATCGTAATTTGTTGCAATTGCCACCCACTCTCTGTTATCTCTTCTCTTAGTTTGTACTCGTTGCACGCGACCGACAAGACCTCTCTTGACGTAATCACTCCATCTTAATCAGACGACCGTGCCAGGAGAAACTTCGTCGGTTGCACGTAACGGATGAAAAAGAATAGCGTGGGCCTAACGTGAGATAACACTGCAACCGGAAAATAAAGTGTCCTAATTAGGAAATTCGCGGGCAGCACAATGACGCACAGAGAAACAATGGGTGTTAGCTACATTTGAATTACTATACTAATTTATGATATCTGGATTACCTACACACGATGCGGTGTATAGCCGCGAAAAAGGTATTTTTGTGTAACAAATAAATAACAGTAAACCTCGTGACATGGTTGCGAATCCGGCTTTAACACTAAGACGTACTGATAGTAATCAATACGTTTTTCTGCTTTCTAGTTGGACGAATAAGGCGCAGCGATTTTTAAGATTGTCTCTTCCGAGAACGGTTATATGTATTGTGGTAATATGCGTTCCCCTGTTCTTTCCTAAATATCGCTGCCATTGTGAAAATGGTGGTCTGTCCCCTCTAGTCATTCTTGTGTCTAGTCATTCTTCTGTAGGTTAATGTGTACTACCTTGTTCGTCAGATTGGGAAGCGCCTTTTGATTAGCAAAGCGTTCCCACCTAAGACGGAAGATAACCCCGGCTGGCCGTCAGCCCCTTCCGCCGTGGGGAAGGGGCTGACGGCAGATAACCCCGGCTGGCCAGTGACGTCGTCGTGAAAGTGACCCAAGCACACTGGGTGTTGGGGGGGGGGGGGGAGATTACTGTCCCACTCCCGATTTTAGGGCTGAGTCTGGTAGACGAATAAAATGCCACTCAGTTTCAGACGGTGCCCCTTTTTAATATTATTATTATTATTACCATGATTTGTTGAGACTGGAGCACATTCGCAGGCTACGACACTTCGGCTGCGCACTCAGTCTTACATTTCTAGTTGCTAGTTTGCCACATACGCACGAGTCAATGGTGGAAAGATCTTCAGTGCACGAACACTGAATCCTGCTGGTTTAGTTAGTAATAACGTGCAACATCTTCCATGTTGGTTTTGTCGACAATTTTGGATTTGATTTAAATCCCACTGCAGTTCGGCGGCAAGACACACATCCCATTTTACAGCTTTTGTTAAGACAGAATCCTAATTTTGCGCACATTATTTAACTAATTTCCAGACTGACTTTCAGCATTAATTGGTATTAATGTGGCGACACAATGTGGATGAAGGGTGTGGCTGGTGGATGACAAGTGATGTATTCAGTATTCAGAGGCGGTGCGATAAGACGCTGTTATGTTACGCCTTTTCCCAGTCGAGATTCGCTTCCTAGAAGCAGTCCTAGACATACGTCTATTCTATTTCAAACGTATCAACGGCTGATAAGACACTACATGTATGTCCGCAACTACGGCAACTGACCGTCTATTTATTCTTGTGACGTCATCCCGAGTCTCTTGGATGACTAATTCCGGTTTGGCGGTGTGACAAGAAAGCATTGCAAACAAGGTGTATTACGAGGTCACGTTGTGTGGATAGTGGTGAGTGACACTCGCATGCGATTGGATATTGTCATATCAGCCACAGCTTATGGAGGCCGATGACATGTTCCTGTCTGTTGCTATCCCGTGCAATTGGCAGGCATCCGTCTGTCCATTTTCTGCCACTGACAATCTACCAACCGGCCTCGTTCTGCCAACCCAGCTTACTCATAGGTCACGACGGCACATCCACATCTCAAAGACGACCAACGTATTTTTTTCGTCCGTCTTTTAACAACCCAACTTTCAGCGCCATACAACTATACCGACACACTCCATACTTAGACTGATCTCTGTTGACGCCAACTTGACGGCCACATGTCAATTAGCGACTGGAAAAACAAGTGTTCTTTGGTACAGAAAACGACACGCGTCAGTAACAGCCGAAGAGGTTGGCTTAAAGGGGTTTGTAGGGTACGGGAAACAAGTCCCTTGAAACACACCCTGGCGAAACCCATCCTAAGGCATTCCTGGTGTTTATACACGGCCTGTCCTTGTTTAAAAGTCATGTGTTATAAAATTCTTTTCCCTTACATAATCACTGTAAGTTTTCTCCTGAAACGCGTCAGTAACAGCCGAAGAGGTTGGCTTAAAGGGGATTGTAGGGCACAAGAAATAAGTCCACTGAAACACACCCAGGCGAAACCCAACCTAAGGCGTTTCTGGTGTTTGTACACGGCCTGTCCTTGTTTAAAAGTCATGTGTTATAAAATTCATTTCCCTTACTCAATCACTGTAAGTTTTCTCCTGAAAGGATACCATCGATCAAATAAGTGCAGTTATTAGCATCCATCTAAGAATACACCTATGCTGGTGATGATAACGAAGAGCCATATAAAGCTGGTTATGATACTTTATGAGAAGTCATTGTATAAGACGCATGAAGTTGAATTCAATACAAGGAAAAGGACCAAGGAAATGAAACGAATGGCATTATTTGAACGAATGAAAGAATTTTGAAAATGTGAAGAAATGAAGAGAAATGCTAGACAGAATGGTGGAATGGGTAAATTAATTCAACTCATGCAAGTACATTTATGTCATTTGGTAGAACATTCCGAAGGCGTAATGAATGGAAAAGATGCGATTTTATGTATGTGTTTTTCTGGTGCCTTGTTGAGTAGCTCTCCGCCAAAAAAACTTATCTCACTATGACCCAACAGACAGTGACGACGATGAGCAATTGACACCATAGAACAGACGGAAAGACCAGTTACGTGATTTAACCAGGAACAGGTGGTAACCACCGTTGCAGGAAATACCTTGTACTTATCAGTCAGAACAGTCTCTATCAGTCAGTACAGTCTCTATCAGTCAGTACAGTCTCTATCAGTCAGTACAGTCTCTATCAGTCAGTACAGTCTCTATCAGTCAGTACAGTCTCTATCAGTCAGTACAGTCTCTAGGGTGAAGATCTTGGGCTGTTTCGGCACTGGAAATAGAACTCTACACAAATTCACAATACAATTCGTAACGCGATACAGAGGTCACGATACCACACATGTCACGATAGAGACCACATTGGGTAGAATGTTGGCAAGTTGTTCAATTTTCATTGGTCAATTTAACACCAGTTTCTGTGGTAATGCACCTCAAATCCGCAGTATTTCATTGGTCAATTTAACACCAGTTTCTGCGGTAAGCACCTCAAATCCGCATTGTTTCCACACACCAGACGTATAACTAGCGGGAGAAACAAGTACTTTTTTCTTGAAACATCGTAATGTTTGATTTATAGGTATATCCTTACATAACAGGAACGGGTGTGGTGTTGACCGAGGTAATCATGTCTGTAGCAACGATACCGTGATCGATCATGGTTCTTTGACAGTTAATCGGAAAGTAAAAAAGCTATGTTCTTATACTGCGCAATACCCAAATATTCACTATAGCCGGGTACTCATTCATACACCTGAATGAACTGGAGCAAGTAGAGTGAACGAACTTGCACAAGGATCGGAACGTTAGCAGGAGGATCCGTACCCGGAATCCATCGAATGACAGTCCGGAGCTTCAATTATTGCGTCACTGCGCTCAACCTACAAAACGATATTAACAGGACAAAGTTAACACCTTTTGTTATGAGGAATGTAACGGAAAGAAAGTGACGCATTTTGTATTACGAAATAAAATCACATAAATAAAATTACACTTTTTGTTAGGAATCAAACTTAACGTATATGTGTATTTACTGCATGTTTACATCTGAAACAAGTTTTATTCTTTCGTATCACGTTTCTACCTCTCATCAGGGTTCACGACATCTTTGAAATATTTATATTATAATGTCACTCTTTCACAGCGTCCAGCACTTTTCACATTGTCAACCAACACTTTTCATAAACTCAGTAAGTCGCTAGCTCGCGACAATCAGAACGGATCCCTGTTCAAGAGTACTGAGTGCAACATTCGGTCCGTATCCTTGTCCGGGAGTTTGAAGGTGGCATTATGTATGGATCCTTATACCAGATTTTGAGGATTACATCTAATATGGATCCATATCCGAGAGTTTGTGGGCGACATCCACTCCGAATCATTATCCGATCAATCAAGGTCTTCATTTAGTAGGGGCAACTCCTGAATGTGAAGATCTACGGGACTAGGAGCATTGTGTTGTCAGGCGGCGCCTAGGGACAGGAAGCGGCACAAAGATGGCTAAGAAAGGTCCCTGACGGTGGGTTGGAAGAGATGTGTTTGCGGGAGGGCGATGTCTGTTGTCCCTTGTCGGCAAACGGGGATTTCGTGGGATCTTCGTGGGCCGGCACAGGCGCCGCTCTCTTTCAGATCGCTCTCTCCAAGCCCGACCTCCTCTTTTCTTTCCAGGAGGCCGCCTCTATCAGCGTTTTTATTCAGCGTTCCCCTCCCATTGCCTTCCTTGTAAGTTGCATTTGGGTTGTGGGGTGATTATATAACAAATTCCAGATCTAATTATCTATGTTGTCATGTCGCTCTGCTGCGTCTTTTTAGACTCTCCCGATTGTTTGATTGACAATGTTTTTCGTGTGGCTGCAGTCACTTGTTTACCGGGGTGGGTGAGGAACTGGTGTTTGTGTATGTGTGCGCACGCGGGTGAGTGTTTGTGTTTATGCGTGCGTGCGTGCGTATGTGTGTACATGCGTGCTTGCGTGTGTGTGTTTGTGTGTGTGTGCGTGTGCATGTGTGCGTTCGTGTGTGTGTGTTTGTCTGTGTGTATATGTGTTTGTGTTTATATACGTGTGTGTGAGTGTGTGCGTGCCGTTCATGTACGCGCGCGCGTATGTGTGTGTGCGTAAAAGCACAGGTGTGTATGTTCGTATGAGCCTATTTGCTTATGGGGTCAGGACACTGTTAGACTTCCTGCTTGGTTACAAAAAAAGTGCAATTTATTTTTTAGAAATGATTTTTTTACCAAATTCACCTGCTCTGACATAAGTGCATGTGAGTAGTCAGATTTTTCGGTGTGATTGTAGAAGCTGTTAACAGTAAAATGGTGCACTGGTAGCTGATTTTAATAAGCGGAAAGGTATTTGGCAGCAATTTGGCTAGTTGACCCTTTAGCCGGATTACTGCCTGCATCCATTCGTAAACATTGACGGGTGTCACACATGCAGGCATTTTACGAGAGCTATAAATATTAGATTTTGACTAAACTCGACCAGCATGTCAATGAGATGATAATAACAGCAGGTGAGAAGTTTAAGAAACTTTGTTGGTCATGTTTTCTTATAATCACACGAAACGTTAACATGGTCGCCAATGGGAAAACTAACTACCATCTACCTCTAGGCGCTAGTTGGCCTCCATCTCACAAGGAGAAAGAAAATCCAAAATATAATTATCAAAGATTAATTGTATGGGATGATATGTTGGTACGAATGCCGCGATGGGAAGACACCAGTCAGATGCTGTGCGGTAGTAAAAAACAGACGAAACCCAGATTTCTAGAAAACCTGACATCACCCGTCGGTGCATCCCAACAAACGATGCTCCGGTCACATTCACATCCACTGATAGCACGTAACAACCATGTGCCTGGCTGGCCGGGGGAGGGGAGGCTAGCGCCATCCCTGGACAATGGAGGCGGCGTCATCTCGGCAACTCTGGACGATTGAGGCGATTGAGTCGGCGTGTTTCCCGGGGTCGCGATAGATTCCTTAGACCCTGCACGATTAAAAAGACGTGATTCTTGGAACCCTTGACGATTGAGTCGGCGTGATTCCTGGAATTCTTTGGACCCTGAACTGCTGAGTCGGCGTGATTCCTGGAACCCTGGACGGTGGAGACGTGATTCAAAGGACCCTGGGCGGCTGTGAGGGCGTGATTCCTGGGAGCGTGTGTGTGGGTGTGCGTGCGTGTGTTCGTGTGTCCGTGCGTACGTGAGCATGTACTCGTGTATGCGTTGGTGTTTGTGTGTTTTCGTGTCTTTGTTTCTCTATTTGTTGTGTATGTTTGTGTCAGTCTGCCCGTCTGTCTGTCCGTCCGTCCGTCCGTCCGTCCGTCCGTCCGTCCGTCCGTCTGTCTGTCTATATGTATGTATGTCCGTCCGTCCGTCCTTCCGTCCGTCTGTCCGTCTGTCCGTCTGTCCGTCTGTCCGTCTGTCCGTCTGTCTGTCTATCTGCTGCTGCCACACAACTCGGGTGTGGCTCACAATGTCAAACAAAAGAGGGTGGTAGAAAGAGAAAAGAAGACCGGAATGAAGTTGGAGAGACTGTGTGAAGCCGAGAGTGCAAGAGAACGGCAGGAGATCGCGACAGACTGAGACGTCTTGTCGACCGATAGAAACATTTTAAATGAGGTAGTCCCCGCCACGCAAGGGATCACCGGTGAAAAGAAGATTTGATGGAAAAGAAGAAAAAGATGATTGTGATTATGATAATGATGATGGTAATGATTATTATTAATGATAATAATAATGAAATCTTAAATAGCGCCGGTATCCGCCGTGGAGGCACTCATGGCGGTGCACAGTATTTGACCATTGATGATTTTAAACTAGTAATTTTAAGAATTGTAAAAGCACCATTCTCAAATATAACAAGAGCAACATTATAGAAATTATAAAATGAGTATCATTAATTCCACATCATAAAATCAATCAAACATATCATTATCAATGTAATGTTGACTCTTTAATACATCTCCTTTCTAAAAATCTATATCTAGTATATATTATAATTGTTACGATATTATAAGTAATATAATAAATAATAAATAGAATGAAATTATATTCATAAATAGTATAAAATCAGTATTATACAATGTCCAGGAAATGTCCACATGTCCACGTCACGTCTTATCTAAGTACATTTTAAAGAGGTGGGTTTTCAAGGCTGTTTTGAAGGTGATGATTGTTGTAGTAGCTCTAACATTGTTTGGAGGCGCCTTCCAGATATCTGCTGCGGATACTATAAACGATCGTTCTCCCCACGAGTTTTTCGGTTTGTGTTCTACTATAAGTAACTTGTTTGCAGAGCGCAGATTTTCACGGAATGGCACATGCTGTTTGACGAGGTTACACAAGTAGGTAGGAAAGACACGATGGATTGTCTGATTATTATTATTAACATTAAAGGTAATGGTAATTTTTATAGTAATTTTTTTATATAGCGCAGTATCCAGTCCTCATGACTGCTCAAAGCGCTTTGCACTTTACTCCCTGACAGATCTGTTCAATCAAACACCATCTCGACTTCTCTGGAAAGCATTCAGCCACGCTGCTATTAATGCGCGAATACTATTCGTACACAAATATCCACCACTGTCTATAGCCATCTACTCATTCATACAGCTGAGTGAAGTGGAGCAGCGTAGAGTGAACGAACTTGCCTAAGGTTCGACACCGCCGCACAGGATTCGAACCCGGGTTCTCTCGATGGAGAGTCCGAAGCTCTAGCCACTGTGCTCCATATTAGGAAGAAAGAAAAAAGAAAAGGAAGAAGAACGGGGATGAGTAACAGAAGAAGAAGAAGACGAAGAAAGGAAAGGAAGAAGAACGGGGATGAGTAACAGAAGAAGAAGAAGACGAAGAAAGGGAAAAAGAAGACGAAGAAGAAATAGAAAAGACTAAAACGAGGACTATTAAAAAGAGACGAATGAGATAAGGAAGAACAATACGAAGAAGACAAAAAAGAAGACGAAGAAGTAGAGGAAGAAGAAGAAGAAACGGAATAAGAGGAACGATACCAAGAGGTAGCGTAAGCGCCAGTATATTCCATGAGGCACGAACCGCAGCATGAGTTGTTGCCTGAGATCCGTGTCTACAAGTCCAACGGTACAACGCGTACCTGGGTATCCGCGACCACAAGTGCGCTGTATCAACAGGTTATATTATTCGTCTGGCTGCTGTGAAACATCCAACAGCCGCGAACCCACACAGCGCATCAAAGCCAAACTTCATTAAGTAATCAATCTCCGTCATAGCTCGCAAAGAGAGTTTTAACATTTCTTGGCCCGGGTCACGAGAAACCTCCACACAGACGCTATCCACGGCGGAAATACGTTCCTGGTCGCTCCTGGAGCAAGCTGCTGGAACCGAGTCTGGATTCCACATCGATGTAGCTGTTTCTCAGCCCACGTTTTCGCCGTTTCCTTTGCCAATCTCTCTTGCGACTTCCTGCAGAACGTTTGATGCTGACTTTTGTACAATGCTACGTGTGGTATCGTGATTAGCTGCGGTTTCTTAATGCCAAAAATACCAACGTTCAAACCGATAATGGAATAAAATGCGTCACCGTAATTGTGTTAAATGTCTCCAATTTTTGATATTAACCACATACATTAATGACGTAATCGCAGATTAATCAGTTACCACCGTGCGCTTCGCCAATACCATAACCACATTTAACGTCAAGAGTGCTGGTGGCAGTGGTGTCCGGGTCGCGTGTAGGTCATCATCAAGTTTAAACAACTGACTGTTTAACAATGGATCATGTGTTTGTCCAAAATCTCGGCCGAGAATGTGACACCACCATACGTGAACCACACGCGCACATCACAGTCACCTGTCTCCCTGCCTGCCTGCCTGCCTGCCTGCCTGCCTGCCTGCCTCCCTCCCTCCCTGCCTGCCTCCCTCCCTCCCTCCCTCCCTCCCTCCCTCCCTCCCTCCCTCCCTCCCTCCCTCCCTCCCTCCCTCCCTCCATCCCTCCCTCCCTCCATCCCTCCCTCCCTCCCTCCCTCCCTCCATCCCTCCCTCCCTCCCTCCCTCTCTCCCTCCCTCACTCCCTCCCTCCCTCCCTCCATCCCTCCCTCCCTCCCTCCCTCAGGCAGGCAAAAACGTTGCCAAGTATTAGAAACTAACACAACAAAACTTTTCCTGCATCCGATAACTTCAAAAGACATTACTTGCCCAAGGGGACTCCTCGCTAGGTGAAGACAGGGCACATGATACTGACCGCCTGCTTCCACAAATATCTCTTGACAGCGCCATTACGACGCTCCCCGATGCACCTATTAAACAAAACGGTTCTCCCTAAAACAAATCGATGCTGACGGGACATTCGCAATTCACTGCATAGTTCACACAGAGGCTATGTATAGGGATCGTGTAGGGATGGGGTGGCGGCCAGTGGGTTGGTGAGAGTGTCCCCTTTCTTCCCGCAGGACATTCCCCACGTTTACGCTGTACTGCTGTAGGCATTGTCAACGCTTAAATGAACGCCTATGAATAGACACGTGTCTATTTTAGTCTCAGACACCTTGTCGTTGTGTGTTAAATGGCTACAAGTTGCTAATTTGCCGAGCACCAGATTGAGAGGATGGGCGCTGGACATATAAGGCAAAAAAAACCTACATTGACAACCTTGAAGGGGGTAAATATGTATGTAACGCGTTGTGACTGGTACAGCATACAGGGGGTAAATGTGTAACCTATTGTGACTGTCAGCCTAACACGCCGGACCCCCGGGAGACGTAGCTGGAGTACGAGATGGAACACCTAGGTATGAATGAAAACAACCGAAATCACTGCCAAAATGTAAAACATATTAAAACAACATCTTGTTGAACGCAGTTAGTACTTTACAACACGCTAACAGAGCCAAGTGATACGTTGGCTTCGCCTGTATCACGTTTGTTGTCCTAATCTGTTAACGTTCGCATCCGACAGTTCCCGAAAGCACGGGTATCTTGCCCATCTGTCCGCGTGAATTGACAGGACCAGCAAAAAGGTGCGCCGAGAGGCAGCCAATATCCGTTCATGCAGCATCCGAGTGCCAATTTTGTTTAGCACCGCGGCATATTTCGCGTGACACCGCAGCTATTTTTACGTATTCGCAAATAGGTGTTGCCAAGAAATGCTGCGCAAAATAGCACCGGAACAGCTGGCGGTCTGTTGAGTGACAGCGAGGGGCCTCCTTGGAGATTGAGGGTCTTCGCACGTGACGGGGTGCGTTATTTTGTGTGAGCCCATCAATGTTTATTGGACAGGATTCGTTGGCCTCCGTCAAAGTTGGGATCGAATCGACCACGACGTTTCCGGTTCCGGTTGCCACGTGACTCTAACTTTTGACTTGCTAATGACACATATGATGTATTGATGAAGCTGTTGACTTGGTTGTGACACTATAGACCTGATGGTGACACTATCGGCCTGATGGTGACATTATCGTCGTGATGGTGACACTATCAGGTGATGGTGACACTGTCGACCTTACGGTGACACAATCGAAGCGATGGTGACATTGGCCACTTGCTGGTGACACGATAGTTCTTCTGGTGACACTGTTCACCTACTTGTAACACTGTTCACTTGAAGTTGACACTTCTGTTATGATACGATGGTTTTGCAATGCAAATAATATTACTTCAATATTACTTCAGAAACTAAAGCGTCAATGAATACTTCGTTCCCAAAAAGTGCATCTCGTATCTCTGAGTGGACAAAGGTAGGGGGTGTTAGTTACCCGTTAGTTTCCCTGCGCAATATGTTGTATCGGAAAATATAAAGGAAACATTGCAAAAGGAGGGTATAACCCAATGCCCCCACCCCTATAAATATACGACCATTTCCAAAATGTATCTAAACGCTTCTTCCAGAACCGTCCTGATGTGCCGTGAGTCTGCTTCTCCGTACACTCATCAGACATTCCCGTAAACATATCAATCATGAAATGACTTTGTTTTTCGGAATGTGGGCCGAATAATTAGGCTTTTTGGGGCTGAAATCAGTGACATGCCGGATTCGCCATAAATTATAACGATAATCTGATGTCAGCCGGAAACCGGGTGTCAAATATTACGACGTCAAACGGATTTTATAGCGGCATATGTATGAATACACTATGTAACTGTAAGAGAGAGAGAGAGGAGGGAGGGAGGGAGGGGAGGGAGGGAGGGAGGGGAGGGAGGGAGGGAGGGAGGGAGGGAGGGAGGGAGGGAGGGACGGAGG